>VXBP01003383.1:468832-479662 GCA_013400115.1 Rhinopomastus cyanomelas | reverse complement strand
TCAACAGGGATATGGAGCTGCTGGAAGGAGTCCAGCATAGGGCAACGAGGATGATGAAGGGATGAAGGAAGTGGAACACCTCCCTTGTGAGGAGAGGCTGAGGGAGATGGGTCTCTTTATCTTGGGGAAGAGGAGACTGAGGGGTAACCTCATTAATGTTGATACATATGTGAGGGATGGATGTCAGAAGGATGGAGCCAGCCTCTTCTCAATACCATCTAGTGATAGGATAAGGGGCAATGGGTGTAAGCTGGAACATTGGAGGTTCCATATAAATATCAGAAGGAACTTCTTCATAGTGAGGGTGACAGAGCACTGGAACAGGCTGCCCAGGGAAGTTGTGAAGTCCCTTTCACTGAAGACATTTAAAACCCACTTGGATATGTTCCTATGTGACTTGGTCTAGGTGATGCTTCCCTAATGTTTCTATGATTCTATGAGGTCTCAACCCCCTTCCTGGGCTGCATGTTCCAAGGCCTGACCATTCCTTCCAATGAAAAGATGTTTCCTACTGTCTAGCCTAACCCTCCCCTGGTGCAGCTTGAGGCTGTTCCCCCTTGTTCTATCATCAATGACCTGAGGAGCACACACCTCTACATGGTGAGACCCTGTTTTTGCTGAGCCACACCAAGGGTGAGAGCTGCTTTACTTTCAGCCATGGCATGTTCACTAAAAGCTATACAGGACAGAGAGTACCTGACTTCAATTCCCGAGTCCCTAACCATCATTTGGCAGAGTTAATGTGAGAGCAAGTAACACTCTGTGCTTCCTATTGTTGACGTATTTCCCTATTATCTGCCAAGGGACAAGAGTTTTTTCCTGGCTGGCATTTGACCTTTCTCTGTACCAGTTTTCTTCCTCTGAATCCCTGCATACCCTTCAGATACACCTAAACACCCTTCCTTCTGCGCTGTGTTTCAGAGGGTTTTCCCCAAAAGTTCCCCTATCAGTACATAGGGGAAGAGATCTACTAAATTTTCCTTCCACTTTTGCACAGCTGCTCCATTTGCAGTTCCAGGTCACCCAAATGGGAGAAGACGTGACAAATAATGCTCTTGGGAGTTCAGGTGGAGTTTATCATCAGTATAATTCTTTGCCTTAAACCAGAAAGCTCCTTAACCTGAATGCCTCAGATCATCCTCTTCACAGAGGGATTCACAGTTTAATTGCTGTGAGATTGCTGTGTGTGGTGGCACTGTTTTTTAGAAAAGCCTGTCATCTACTGCTCCATCTAATAAAGACAAGAGAATCTGCAGCTCTTCACATCAAAAGGCAGAGCTTGATGTTCCTTATGAGTCATGAGTCAATTAATTATGTTGCCTGCTTTCTCTTAAGCAGGTAATTTGATCGCCAGGCATAAGCAAGAGTTTTTGTATTTCAATCAGTAAACAATTGCTCTTTAAAAACATTCCAACTGATGTTTATTTGTACAACCTGTCCTTCATCAGAGCCTTAGTCTGAGGATGTAAAAGATGTAACTCTAATAGCAAAGTGTCTAAAAGCTGACAAAACATTCCATTTGATCATGTGTGATTAGTTCACTGAGGAAGTGTGTCGTTTAGAAAGCTGATCCGGCTGCCTCTTCAGTCTTGCCCTTTCCTGAACCAACCAGCTGCTATCACTGCAGCAAGAATTTTATTTTTGAAATTACAGAGATCAGATTTCCAACAAAGACTGTGAGTAAAGTACACTGAATGACAATTTTTTCTTCAGTCTCGAGTTAAAAGTGGTTACTGGGGATACCTCTTTCCCTTGGGAAGAATGCAGAGGGGCCCTTATTTCATTAGCCATGTCAAACATGTAATCAATATCAGCGCTGAGACCTTGACTGGTGGGCAGGCTGGGTGGGCATGTCTAGAGGAAGCAAACTGGATGTTCTTTCTTGATGTCCTTCCTTGATTACTACTTAGTGGCAATGGTTTCAAATTAGAGAGGGATAGATTTTAATTGGATGTTAGGAAGAAGTTATTTACTATGAGGGTGGCTGAACACTAGAATAAGTTGTCCAGGGAGGCCTCATCCCTGGAGATATTCAGTGTGAGGCTTGACAAGGCTGTGAGCAACCTGCTCTAGTTGAGGACGTCACTGCTCGCTGCAGGGGAGTTGGACTAGATGGCCTTTGGAGGTCCCTTCCAACCCAGGCAACTTTATGATTCTGTGACTAATCAGGCTGCAAACCAAAACAAAATAAAAAACCCCAGAAGATTAAACTGTAACTAAAAATTAGAGTGGTTTTTGGTTATAAATCTGACTGGTTTTTGGTTATAAATATATAACCTTAAAGGTAAAAGCTGTAGTGAGTGTCAGCTTGGGGCATTCACTTTTCAGACAAGAAAACCCAAGTGGTTACCACTGAACCTCCCAGTGAATAACACAGCCCCTCATATGACATTAAGAACCCCACAACACATGTATTTAAATACAACACAGAAATTTCCTATGGTTTGTGTGCTAAGTGCTTTTATCAGCTGTCTCCACAGGGCTGCACATCACTGTGCAGGACTGATGCAAACCAAAGGGGTACACTCTTGCAGTGGAGCGTTTTAGATACCCTCTGCAGAAAACAGCACCTAAGGATTGCACTGGTCACAGCATCATAAAATCATTACAGTTAAAAGACAACTCCAAGACCATAAAGTCCAACCATCAACCCAATCCCACCCCACCCTCTAAATCCTGTGCCCTAGGGTCATAATCAATCATTTTTTAAAACACCTTCAGGAACAGTGACTCCACTGTCTCCCTGAGCAGCCTGTTCCAATCCCTGACCACTCTGTCAATGAAGACATTTTCCCTAATGTCCAATCTAAACTTCTGGCACAACTTGAGGCCGTTTCCTCTTGTCTTATCACTAGTGACTCGGTAGAAACATCAGCAATGATCTGAGAGAAAACTATTTCATAGCACCATGTCCTTCCACAGACTTAGTTCCTTACAAGTAAATCATTGTAAAGCCCTAGCTTTTGATAAAGGTTAAAAAAAAATAGTTCTGTCTCCATCCTCATCTTCCATTATGAGAAAATACATTTTTGCCCACACTGCAATTTTCCTCCCAGTTCATATTAATTTCTTCTTACTGACTAAACCTGGAAAGATTGTACTTGGTTTTCACAATGCTTACTTTAATTTTATGTCCTCACTATTTGCCAGTGACAGAATATTGGTAGATTTAGTACATCTATATCTCTTTCTAGATGTCCACAGCACGGTACATTACCAACACCCTCATACATCATAGCTCTAGTCCCACAGCCTTACAGACAGATCTCCAACGTGACCATAGACCATCTATATCTCTTTCTAGATGTCCACAGCATGGTACATTACCAACACCCTCATACATCATAGCTCTAGTCCCACAGCCTTACAGACAGATCTCCAACGTGACCATAGACCATCTATATCTCTTTCTAGATGTCCACAGCATGGTACATTACCAACACCCTCATACATCATAGCTCTAGTCCCACAGCTTTACAGACAGATCACCAATGTGACCATAGACCTTATGAATAGAGTTGTGCAATGTTGAAAAGTCCCTAAATCACCACCAAGATTCTGGCAGGCAGTGACAAATATTTCATCCCCTACAAAGTTCCTTTATAGTGAATTGGAGTAGTCATGATACCCAAACTCCATATTTCATTTCCAAACACCTATTCAATCTGTTTTTGTGTTCTGGCCCATCTTTATTTTACTTCTTATCTTTCAAATCATAGCATCATTTAGGATGGAAATTACCTTTATGAAGTCCAACAACATACCCTGCTCTACTAACTACGTTATTGATCTCTTTTTCATTTCTTACAATCTTTCTCCCATCATGATAACTTAGTAAAACAATAATGTTTTGTCATTGATTACTGAGGGTGTGTTTTCAGGGCTTTTTAGTTCCTTGGGTCAGACTGTGCTCTGAGACCTGCAGAGTGCAAGAGACCCTCAAGTGAGACGCAAGACTCAGAGACAAGAAAGACAAACCAAGATTTGCACAGCTTGTAGCAAAGGGGTCTTAATCTGCCTCAGACCTTCATGGTTTATTTAAAAACAAAAGTAATAATTAAATAAAGAAAGTTTTAAACAGACAGAAACTAGTCAAATGGGCATGGATGTAGCCCAAATGCACAGTAACTCCATAAAGAAGTAATCGAGGAAGAACAGATCTGTTGCCTTCCATCTCTAAACTGCTGTTTCGAACCCTGACCTGGTGTCTAGAATGTTAATTTGACACTATGACAACTATTCTGCAGCAAGTGCAAAGTGAATTCCTGGTCCCTGGCCAGTTTCTAATGGACAGGTGGCAACTACCCAAGAAAAGACCACAATTGGCACCCCGGTGTGGAGTCTTAGCAGTGGGACAAAGACTGACTTGGTCTGAAGAAAAAGTGATCTTCTTGCCCCCTCCAGACCCTTAGCTAAAGCAGGCCTGAAACAAATGGACAAAGCACTGTGGGAGAAGAGTTTGTTATGATGGTCCTGCTGTCCTTTCTCTTTGTGAGTAACACAGGAGACTTGTTTTCACAAGGCTGTCAATCTCACACCTTACACAATTTAAGAAATAAAGAGAGGAAAGTTGCTCAGTCCCCCCTTATCAGGTCTCCCTGCTGTGAGTGTGAGTGTTGCCAGTCACACACTCCAGCTCCAGATCAAAACCAGGTGGCACAGCAAACTGTGTTTAAACTCTGACCCTGAGTTCCACTCTGTTGCACAGCTTTTGCTTAGAAACAGGAAAAAAAAGAAAGAAGGTTTTTCTAGCAACAAATGCTTCTCACTTGCAAAAACCTCATTAAATAGGTGTTCTACAGCAACCTCACATGTTTTTGTAGTGTGACCCTCCTCCCAAAGCATCCATTGAAAAAGGAATTTGATAATGCATTTGCCTTCCAGATTCAAATATTGCCTTTTCTTTCCTCTTCCCTTTTAGAAAAACAACAGGAAAAAAAAAGAAGTTGTGAAGAACCAGGAAAAAGAAATTGATGAATCTGTCCAGCTACTATGAGGAAACAAAATGACTGCTGTGCAATGTCACAGCCAGTAAAGCCTCAGATCCTAGTGAAACGGCATTGAAAAATAGCCAAACAAGAATCTTCCATGTCTGACTTCACAGGTCACCCACCCCGTGCTATGTGTTCTTTCTGTGAATCTCTCAGCTAAGTACTTCCAGATAAAGTAGTTCAAATACACAGAATGAGAAAAATCAACAAAGAATAAGACACAATGACCTCTCTGGAAATACCACTTAGCTAGTGCGTTGTTAGAGGCAGCACTGGATTAGCAGCAAAAAGGCCAACAGCTCCTTGCAGTTGGAGAGATTGTCTTAGAGGCTGAATCTATTTCAGATTTATCATTCTAGTTTCAAACATGCTGTCAGGGATGTGGCATGATCAGAGCACAGCTGATGTTCGTTTGAGTTAAGAAAATCTCCACACTTTCAGAAAAATGCTACTTTGAAGTAGCCCAACAGCAGCTATTGGCCACGAATAAACACAAGTCATTGGAAAATATATTACATGAGAAGAAGCGTTTCAAGAATTTACTCTAAAATGTAGAAAACAGAGGTGTGGAAACTGGAAAGGCTGCCTGTCTTCCTCCACTAAAAGTGCTCAGTTGGACACTACGTTGGATATCATATTTTAAAAAAATACAGTATAAAAAATAGAGTATCCACCACACCTAGAACTGCTGCTAGTGAAGTGGAGGAAGGGCAAGTATCTCCCTGCACTCTTCACGTGTGTTTGTGCGCCCGTATGCAGCTACACCTGCAAAAACCACACAGCAGCAATAACCAGCCCTACAAATCGATGCAGCAGTTAGGACTGTAAATATTCTCAGCATTAACCCAGGGTTACTTCTTTTTAAAACACAAGGTAACGAAAGACTATTCGAAGTCAGCTAAGAGATTTGGAAAAAAGCAAAGGCTCAGATTTCGTATTATTTTTCGTTGTTTAATCAGTTACAGTGATGGTAGGTTTTGAGAGTTTCGTATTAACCTGATTTTTATAATCTTGCTGGTTTAAAGAAACACAGTGAGTAATAGCTCATAAATAGCCAGCCTACAATTTCACAAGGATCAAACAGAGATCGTGGTGTAAGGAGTCCACAGGCTGGATTCTTCTTTACTCTGGAAATCCAAGTAGCTCCTGTGGTCCCTTCTAACCCTGACTGACTCTATGATTTGGTCTAGGTGATCCTGCTGTGGCAGGGGGATTGGACCAGATGATCTTTCGAGGTCCCTTCCAATCCCTAATGATTCTATGATTCTACTTCAGGGAAGTTACTGGCAAGGACAGTAGTGTACAGACTATCAGAATCTAGGCTGCCAACTATTTGTTACAGCTGAGAGGCTGACCCAAGCACATAAGATCACAGAATGGCTCAGGTTGCAAGGGACCTTGGAGATCATCTACTCCAACCTCACTGCCATGGGCAGCAACGTGTCTCAACTAGATTTGGTTGCTCAAGGCCTCATCCAACCTGGCCTTGAACATCTCCCACAACGAGGGGGCAGCCACAACTTCTCTGGGTGATCAGTTTCAGAGTCTCTCCACCCTTGTACTGACAAACTTCTTCCTAAGATCTAGTCTAAACCTGCTCTCCTTCAGAGACATAAATTATTTATTGGGATATAAAAAAATTGTGAAGAAGTATGAACAATTCCTTCAGATCAGTGGGTTTATGATTATTTTTTTTTAAGTATTACTTGCATTGCATCTGGTCATGTATTTATCATGTCACCATCACTCACTAAGGTTAGTCAGTGCTGATTCACCATGGGCTGGTTTACTCTAATTGTTTTGCCATGTTTCAGCTGACCTTCTGTGCTTCAACAAAGACAAATGCTGGGTTCTGCACTTGGGCCACAACTCCTTGCAGTGCTACAGATTTAGGGAAGTGGCTAGAGAGTTGTCCAGCAGAAAGGGACCTGGGGATGCTGGTCAACAAGTGACTGAACATGAGCCAGCAGTGTGGCCAGCAGAGGTAGGGAAGGGATTTTCCCCCTGTACTGGGCACTGGTGAGACCATACCTCAAGTACTGGGGGCAGCTTTGGGCTCCTCAATACAAGATATTGAAGGGTTGGAAGGGATGCAGATTAGGGAAACTAGGTTGGTGAAGGAAGAACAAATCTTGTGAGGAATGGTTGAGGGAGCTGGGGCTGGTTAGTCTGGACATAAGAAGGCTGAGCAAAGACCTCACCAAATACCAAATAAATAGACTCAAACAAAAAAAGAGCAACTGATGACTTGGATGAACCTCTGGATTGGTGGTTAACCAATCCCAAAACTCTCTCTTTTCTTCTTGCTAACACTGTTCTTGTTGATACTGTCCCAGTCTTTGGCCTATATACTTTCTAGATAAAGAATTAAAATTAACATGTCTCATTCACTCTAAGTTGATATAAATTGACGATATAACATTCTCTAGCAATAACCATAAATTTCTGCCCAATATTTCCATTTCATTAAGTCAAATAGAAAGTTACGCGATGTGCCATTGGCGATGCTGAAACACTTTCACTCCAGTGTGGCTGTCAGCTAGGAGATTTCAGCCTCACATTATAAGAATAAATCCATTTTACCCACACTTCTCTCTGAAATGACACACACAAGCAAAACAAACTTTTACGGCTCAATTTAGCTATTTGCTCCACCAGTCTATCCTACTGAAAAGTTGCACATGGGTTTAGAAAGGGAAATATTCATTTTCTTGTGTAGAAATGTGAGAATTTTGTCACTTCTTTAAGGCTGGAATTTTTCTTTTGGGAGTATAGAAGATGTAGGAATTAACATAATCCTCATGGTTGACCATATGTGAGTTTTCTGTTACAACTATCTTGATCTAAAAATATCTTATCAGCAATGCACTGTTTTTGTTTTGAGTTACAGCTACACACAAGAACATCTGTCATGTTGACAATGTTGCTGTAAAGTCTTTAAAGACTATAAGGATCCAGACACAAACAGAATTATTTTGAGGCTAGCTAGAGATATGAAGAACCATGACACTAATTATTAAGGATTAGGACACTCTGGTTCTTTCCTCTTTTACTTTTCAGAAAAGCTGGTATCATGATATTCCTGGTAGTGCAGTGTAACTCTGACAGGTGGGCAATGCCAGTTTCAAGACTCTGAACTGTTCAACAAAACACTAACAGAAGACCAGCCCACTCAGTAGAGAATAGCTAATAACTCACTGCATATGAGGCTGAGACTCCAGCTGTTATTTCATCACCTACATCAGCATCACCCTGACCAGCAACGACATCTCACAGAATCATCAATGTTGGAAAGGACCTCCAAGATCATCAAGTTCAACCTTCCACCCAATGTCTCCAGGACCACTAGACCATGTCCCAGAATGCCATATCCACTAACCTTTGAACACCTCCAGGGATGGGGACTCCACCCTTCCCTGGGCAGCCTGTTCCAGTGTTGAACTCCTCTTTTACTAAATAAATTTTTCCTAATTTCCAAGTTGAACTTCTCCTGGCGCAACTTGTGGTCATTTCCTCTTGACCTGTCAGCAGATATTTGGGAGAAGACATCAACACCAACCTACTTTCAGGTAGCAGTAAAGGGCAGTAAGGTCTCTCACCCTCCTCTTCTTCAGGCTAAACAATCCAACTCCTTCAGTCTCTCATCATAAGGAGGACTTCTCCAATCACAGATCAATTTCCACATTCTCTATTGCCCTTCTCTGTCCTAGCTCTAACACTTCAATCGCAACCCATCAAGAGCGCTCCTAATAAGCTGTCTTTGAAAGAACACAGGTGACCTGGCAAACCCTAAACTCTGATTGTCTATCTTAGATTTCAGTCTGTGGGGGAAGCACCAGCCTGGAGGAATGTGATAGCATCTGCTTTAAAATAGCATCTACAGTACCATTTATTACCGTAAACATGTATCTGCTTTATTATTTATGCAAACTAGTGCTTTTGGCAAATGAGAAAATTTGACATGTGCTTGCAGGAAAAAAGTAGCAAATCAACCTTTAAATTGTCTCTTTTAGGAAAACATTTCTATTCTAAGGAGAAATGCTCCTTATTTTTCTTAGAAGAGACTTTCCATCATTTCTTTTAGGATTTTTGCCATTAATTCGCTCACTAACACGCTAATGGAAGCCTATTGTTCACTGTGTTTCATCTTTTCATATTAAGTCCGCAGTGTATGATTTGTATTCACTTTGGTGAACATTCCTTTTGATCTGCATCTTATCACATTAATGATTTTGCTACAAACAACACTGTATTATGAGACTTCAATATTCTGTTAGCACATTTAAATGCTAATAATGCAAAGTTGATCAAACCACAAGGCAAAAAGAAGGTCAATAAATGAGCAGTCACAATACAGGGTTGGCAAAGCTATTAGAAAAATATAGAACTCATTAATAACCATCATATCAGATACTTTTAAAGATGAATAATGACATGAGAGCATAGAACTAGGTAGTTAATGAACTATTAGTGCATAATTTGTAACTAAACATATTTCCAACAAGTTATTAAATAGATAGGAAAACTGAGACTGGTTTTTTGCCCTCTTACTATTTATTTTCACCTATATCATTTTTACAATCTCTGTTCTTTTAATTCATAGTGTGCCTGTATTAGGTTTGCTCTCTGAGGATGTCTTGCCTGTGTTTTCCATGCTGTTCTTCATATTTAGATGTTTCCCTGCTTCCACAATATTTTTTTAATTTTACAGACTCAATTCTGCGGGTGTCTGTGGTAAATGTGCAAAATCTAGAAAGCTGAGGTGCATTTGAAGCTAGGCAAAAAGAGCTTTCCTCAGCCCGACTGTATGCAGTACAGGGATAAGTATTTTTTAAAATGAGATTATATTGTTATTATTACTATTATATCCTACCTTGTATTTTCATACCTTATAATATCCTCATGATAATTTGCAGATTCTTTACCAAACAAATGCAAGAGATGATGCTTCAGCTGGGGATGTTTAAATGTGGTCAGCTAAGGATTCTGAGAAATCTGCTTTATCTTAAATCTAACCTTTTGCATTCTACTTTGTCTCCTTAAATGCAAATTCAGAGGTAAAGGTTATGTAGGGAAGAAGGTGGTGCAGCATTAATCCCTGTCCACATTAAACAGTACACAACTATGCTTGGGAGGTTTGGTAAGTAAATAATTGGAGAAACAGACATAGTGTTTATAGAATCATGGAATCATTAGAGATTGGAAGGGACCTTGAAAGATCATCTAGTCCAATCCCCCTGCCAGAGTAAGATCACCTAGACCAAGTCACATAGCATGCTTGACCAACCTGATAGCCTTTTATGAGGGCATAACCAGGTGGATAGGTGGTGGATGTGGTCTTTGTTGACATTTGACAGNAACAGACATAGTGTTTATAGAATCATGGAATCATTAGAGATTGGAAGGGACCTTGAAAGATCATCTAGTCCAATCCCCCTGCCAGAGTAAGATCACCCTGACCAAGTCACATAGCATGCTTGACCAACCTGATAGCCTTTTATGAGGGCATAACCAGGTGGATAGGTGGTGGATGTGGTCTTTCTTGACTTCAGTAAAGCATTTGACACAGTCTCACATAACATCCTTGCAGCCAAACTGAGGCAGTGTGAACTGGATGATTGGATAGCAAGGTGGATCGTGAACTGTCTGCAGAATAGGAGCCAGAGAGTGGTGGTCAATGGGAGAGAGTCTAGCTGGAGGCTTGTATCTAGTGGAGTCCCCCAGGGGTCTGTGCTGGGAACAGTCCTCTTCAATCTATTCATTGATGACTTGGATGAGGGATTGGCGTGCACTGTCAGCAAGTTTGCTGATGACACAAAGCTAGGTGGTGTCTCCAACA